>CM043318.1:90272834-90312899 GCA_023736055.1 Quercus glauca | reverse complement strand
TAGAGAAAAAAAAAAATTGATACCATTTTTATTAAATATATAAAAAGTAATTCAAAAGGTCAAAATTTTTTTTTTCCCTTATAAAAAATTCCTAAAAATATCACCTAAACAAACCAGTATGTTAACTAATGTGCTTAGAGTACCTATAAACTATTTTGGGTCAAGTTTAATTTAATAGATATGGCAACTGACTAGTGGGTTTGACAATTGAAAAAAAAAAAGAATCAATAAGATAGGATTATTGCTAATGTTGGTGTCAGACTGGTTTAACATTTATGTATTTAACATTTTTCTATGCTTTTGAATTAAAGACGCGGTTAGACTTTTTGGTTTGTTTAATTGGGGGTGGCTTGTAGTGTAGCTAACGTGTGGCATGTGATGACAGGAATGAAATCTAGTACATTTTAATATTTTTATCTAGTGGGCTTGGGCCTACTTTTTGGGTTTTTATATTATATTCTTTTTCGGCATGTGATTTGTTTTTGGTATTAAAAAAAAAAAAAAAAAGTCCATGTTTTATTTTCTTTCCATATTTTCTTTTCATTTCATGATACATGCCAATTCATTGCATTATAAATTATTTAATAAAATTATCACAATTTTTTTAGAGCCAATAAGATAATTATTGTTTTTTCTCACCTATACTAAACTTGCCAATCTTTTTCTATCATCTTGTTTTTTGTACAAAATTCAGGGTATTAGCCCTTTTCTGTGGTATATATTTCCATGGATTTTTATAGATGAATTTCCATAGGTTAAAATATCTAGAATTATTAAGATAATTATGCCATAAAATTATTAAAATCATGATCATTTATTGATAAATGAATAGTAGTTTAATATTTAACATACTGGAGTATATATCATCAATGTTTAAATAAATATTATCTAACATCATTTCTCAATTCTCACAACATTCAACATAATCCTTGCTTATTTATATGGTATTCTATTTAAATGTACAATGTATTTAAAACCATGTTCAACTTAATCCTTGGGCATATTATAGATGACATCAGGATTTTAGCTTCAGAATTAAACTCATTTCAGTTTTGTCATGTTAAACGTAACTGTAACGTAGTAGCTGATGCTCTCGCTAAGAGAGCAAAAAATTCTTCGAGTCTGGTTGTTTGGCTTGAAGATGTTCCGGATGACATTGTTCACCTTCTTTCTTTTGATGTTCCTTAAGCAATAATAGTTTCTGCTGGGCCTAGTTCTGGTCTGGATTCTCAAAAAAAAAAAAACTTAATCCTTGCTTCTTTTCCATAAAATAAATAAATAAACACCCTTGCTTATATGGTATTCTATTTAACTGAGCAATGTTTTTTTAAACCATGTTCAACTTAATCCGATTCTCAAAAAAAAAAAAAAATGTTCAACTTAATCCTTGCTTATTTATATGGTATTCTATTTAACTGTACAATTGTTTTTAAAACCATGTTCAACTTAATACTTGCTCATCTTCTATTCAACCATACAATGTTTTTTAAAACCGTGTATTGCAATTATAGTAATTAATTTTTGGTGTCAGTGTTCCAATTATGGTATATTTTCATCATATTAAATAAATTTCTTTATATTTGGCATGTTTGAATATAGGAAGTGAATGATATCAAATTATCAATCCTTATCTCTGAATTTTTTTTTTTTTTTTTTGGAGGAAAATCTCTGAATTATATATATAAGAGTCCTTTAAAAAAACAGTACTTAGAGATTATCCTCTTCAATGGTTCAAATCTAATTATAAATACTAATACATTTCATTTTGCTTAATATATATTTTTATTTTTGCCAGATGACTTACTTGTTTTCTTATTTTAAAAAAGACCATGCTTGAGTTATAATTATTTTCATAACTTTTCTCACAGTTTACAAAAGTGGCAAATTGTAATTTGTGCAACATTGCTTTCATATTAACCTACCACTAACACAATCTGAATGATACACACCAATCACAATATAGTGAATATACAATCAACAATTGTGAAAAAAATTGTAAAAAAGAAAAAGAAAAAGTCCCTTAAAACCAACCCTAATCTTTCTTTTCTTTTCTTTTTTTAATTTCATTATTGTTCTTAATTTCTCTCTCCTATGTGGCAGATTTCTTTTTATTTTTTATTTTTTACTATTGTGTGGCAGATTTCTATTTCAAGTGAATCTAACGAGTAAAATTTATGGTAAGTTTTATAATTCATGTAATAGATAAGAGTTTTTTTTTTTTTTTTTTAAGAAACAAACACACATAAAAAAGAGAAAATGAGATTCTAATATAAAATCACGTTACAAACTTTATTTAAAAGTCATGATAACTTTTAAAAGATACTCTCTTAAGAAGATACTCTCTTAAGAAGATACTCTCTTAAGAAATGTGAGAAGTTTTTTTTTTTTTTTTTGAGAAAAAGAAATGTGAGAAGATGAGAGACTATTACTCATGCATTGAATTATTTTCTTAAACAAGCACATACTAATTAAAGTCTAAAACTCTACCAGTCAAGTTCAACCAACTAATTATGTCATGCCTCCCATATTTGTTCGTTTCATCACTCAATTACTTGCTTGACAGTTGACACTTAATGAGCTTATAAATACAGACAAATTAAACCTTAACAGGTCAGGTCTTACCATCATAATGGGCATTTTGATTTCATGTACTTATTGGTTCCATTATACTAACTAATAAGTTGGCTCTAAATCATCTAAAGGGATACAAGATATTCTAGACTCTAGAGTAATCTCCATTATTAATTATTAAATTCCTATTAATTCATTTTGAAATAAATAGATTAAAATTTTCTACATCATTAATTTTTTTAAAAATATTTATTATCACCATATTGATATTTGTTTAAATTATTGATGTCATGGTAAATCCAATCTACTAATTTCAAAATAAATGAATAAAATTTTAATAACTTTGTGGTGAAATTAGAGAATCCTAATCCCATAAAAAATAACATTTTCTCATAAAGTCATGTTTGACAAATTGAATAAATGGGAGTAGATCATAATATCTTATCTTGTGTTTGGCATTTTACCTAACAACAATGGGGACTTGTAAAAATTCAAAGAAAATGACTTTGGAGGAAGAAAACATTATTTTTGCCACCTGTGTTTGTACTGAACTATGTATTCTGATTTCTGGTCCAAATATGTATGAGAGGGAACTAGAAATACACATTATTGTCTATATGTGTTGCACATTCCATTTTTCATAAACCAATTGTCATTTGTATAAGCAAATGAACCCAAAATGTTTACTATGTTTGAGAAGTGAAATATGCATGTTATTTCGATAGGAAATCATTATTTGAATGTAGCTTTTTACTTATTGATTATTTATTGAAAATTAATTAAAATAGAATTTTAAATTGAAAAGAAGAAGCTTTAAAAAGCTACACATAAAATCAGAAACAAATACTATAATAAAAGCTAAAGGAAAAAAAAAAAACACACACACACACGCACACAAATGACAAACAAACACGAAATTCTATATGCTTTTACTATTGCAGGAACATGTAAAGGAAATAGTTTGTCTCATAGTATTTTAGTAAGTTACTATGTCTATGACCTAAGATTACAGTGCAATAATTTTATAATGCATTTGATTAATTGTTGAGTATTAAATTCTCTAAATAATAATCATCACTTGCTTTTCCATTGTACCTTTCTGATTTTTTTAGTAAAGTGATGTTGTGTAATGATTAGATTCTAAGAGAAATTATATTTTATTAATATAGGGGCCTGCCTTTTGTATTCCATCTTCACATTTGATAACTCATATATATAAAATAAACATGACAAAGTTCTTTCATGCTGGTGCATATAATTAGAGAATATGATGGAGAAAAGTCTTGCAGGGAATGAATGCATAAAAAAAATAAAAAATTGACAGAATACTTTGAATGAAAGAAAAGTGACTGATCAAGTTCATTTCTTTATACTTAACAAATTAATTAAATTATCTAATTGAATTTCCTTGGTGAAGGTTATTTGTGTTTGTCTTCTTCTAAAGTAACTTTTTTTTGGACCTTAATTGTTGCTACTTTTTGTGTTGTAAAAGAGTGAAGGGTCCAATCAGATTTGATATAGTAACGAAGTCATAATCTCCCAATTTTGACCAACATAAGATTTGTCTTAAGCTTTAAGAAATGAATAATTAACTACAGCACCCACAAAAGCCATAAGTCCAACTAATTTTTTAGCACCTAACATATTTCTATACCATTTTAGCATATATCAGCAAATAAGTCAATATAGCTAGCCTATTTTAAACACATACATATGCAGAAAATTTTAAAGTATCGTTTTCGAAATATAACTGTGTTCTTAACAAGATTACAAACTTTGGTAAGTGCAAGTTAGGCACAGCTTGACAATTGAATTTGACTCTTCTAATGTCCTCTTGCAAGACCTTAACCCTTAAGTCAATAGAATATAGTATCATTACCAAATATTCATGCCCCACCAAATTAGTAAGCCTGATTGAACCAACAGGTGAAACTTACAAAGCTAAATTTCCAAGCAGGACAATGTTATTCAACAACTCGATCCACAAACCAATTTACACAAAAGACGTTCAAAGTTCATACAAAAGTATTGGGCAGAGTGGCATGAAGAACATTGTGGGTTACTTATCAAAGCCTGTCTCCAATTAAGCATCCTCATTTGCATACAAAATGCCACAGCCTAATGCTTTGATAACCCGGCATTTTGCAAAGAGACATGGGTCCAACACCTTTCTATGTAATTACAAACATTTCTCTTAGAATAATGGTTAAATATATGATTAAATTCATAATTTCATAATAACTTAAACTTCTGGAATAAAATTATAATATCATAGTAAATGGTCTTAACTTTTAAGGATTACTTGTTAGTTGATTAAAAAACACGTGATAAAATTTCTAGTTCTCGAGCTTCCTAATACACACACCTACATGTTTTGCATCAATCTTCACTCTCTTTCAGTCTTTTGGGATTGAATTCTTGGTCAGTTTGTGTTAAGAACTTAAATTCGTAGGGAGTTCATATTACTAGTATTGAAATCAACTTTCAAAAAGCAGGATGATAACAAGAAAAAAATTGTTATTGTTTAGAAAGCAAAAGGAACAACAAGAGAAGAAGACCAATGGGTTTTCATATATATTAATTCTTGGAAGAATTGGAGTTTTGCTTAAAAATTCTAGTTTGTTTTGCTTAAAACCCTAAAAGTTTTTGTTGCAAGGTACCAAATCCCAATGAGCCCTAGTCAAGCGAGCACAATGTGCGGCAAGTTTGTTTTTCTCTTTTTATTTCCACGTCCCAATGTCACCACAAACGAACGTGCATGCATGATTTTGTTTTTGTTTTTGGATATTCTTGCGTTTGATCCTTGTTCCTTTATCCTATTGGTTTTGGGGATGAGATTTGATCACGATTCTGTGTTCGGACAATGTAGTACTTTTGCTGTTCCATCTCGAAATCCTAAAAATTGTAGGACTTTTAAAAGTTAATTGTTTATTCTTTCCTTCAACTCCTATAAACTCTAAAACCATCGTTGAAAAAAAAAAACTTTTAACAAATCAAGGTGCTTGTAATTTGTTAAGTGCCCGAGGGAATAGTTAAATGTGAACAACTTAATGCTATGTTTAGTTGGGGGTAAAAGGAAAATGATGAAAAATAGGGAAGGAAAAGTGAGAAAAAAATGCGATTTTTTATTGTTTGATTAGAGTGAAAAATGAAAGAAAAAAAAATGGGGTGGATGAAATTTTCCACCCAAGCCCACCAATTTATTCCTTCCAAATTAGAAATAAAAGAGAAATGAAAATGATATTAAAAGAAAAATACAAAATTACCACCATTGTTTCATTTTTTTTTCTATTTTTTTAATAGTAGAGACATAATAGTTATTAGTTTTTCATCCTCTCTACCAAATACATATAGTGAAAAACACAAATATTTTTTTATCATCCCGACTAAACAGAGCTTAAGTAGCCACAATCAGGTTTGTTCCTAACTGAACCAAGTTTTGAAGCTCTATATTAGTCAATGAATCAAGTTTGAATAAAGCCAAACTCAGCTCAATAGGTTCATAAACATAAAAAATATATATATTTTACTATTTTTATAAAGGATACAGTTTTAATATTTGTTTTACTAAAATTAGTAGTATTGGATAGTAGATAAATAAATAAATTCGTAAATTTTCAATATAGAATTTGAATGGCTACCAGGCAGCAAGAAAGAAAGGTTTTATTTTATTTTATAAGTTTCTAATGGTAAAATTTTATTAAATCAATATTCTTAACCAACCTTGTAGAGTTTGTGAATAAACTAGAGTTCCTTCCAAAAATTTACAAATTAAGTTTTTTTTTTTTTTGGAGAAGCAAATTAAGTTTGAATATAAAAGTCGAGCATAATCTTAAGATTAAGTTGACTCAAGCACTTTTCTAAAAAAAGGAGGAGTTCACTCAAGCTCCAAACCAAAATAAACGAACCAATCTCTCTCTCTTTCTCTCACACCAAGCTTAAACACCTTAATTTATACTAAAACTCAATTTGGCTCATGAATTTACAATTCTAATCACTAGTTTCATATGATACGTGGTGTCCAATGGTGCACATTGTGTAACTACCTTGCGTCTTTATCATACAGAAGAAAGGACATAACCAAAAAGGACATAACCTTTGTCCTTGATATTAAAAGTAAAATACTGAAGAAAAAAAATGGAAGTAGTTATTTTCTTAATAAAAGTTGACATTCTAATTACAATTTTTTATTGGAAATGGTAGAGAATATTATTATGAAAGGGTGTATTACATTTACATCTTTGGTCACTGCCTCCAACAGAAAAGCACGAGATTCCTCAAGCCAAACTCTTGCATCAGCCACATTCCTAGCATATTTTGCTAAATCACAAGCTATACAACACTTCAACGCCTATGAATACAACTTATCTGCCATTGTTGAAATGTTCTGAGTAGATGTCTGGTTTCCTGAATAACATGTTCACACTTGAGAAGCATGGCTGATTTTGATACGGAGTTGGATAATGTTGCCTTCCAACACAATATGTTGAATTCCAACATCTCTAACAAACATCAGAGCTAACAATAATGCTACCGCTACAACATTTTTTTACAACTGTTAACATGATTTGTCGTTATTGGAGCTATATTACTTTCACTTGAGTCCACTATTGACATCATTTTTATTATGCACCAATTACAAGAGATTATGTCAGTCTTGAAAAATGTTGGGTCCCTAGGCTTGTTGAATAGCTATAAGCCTAAAAACAACTGCACAGGTCTTGGTCTCTTGGGAATTAGACATGACTTTTCCTTTCTGGCCGAGCGCTGCAGTAACTCATCCAAGGTGATCATGTATGAAGATCCCAATTACAGCATTCAGCATTGTTATGGACAAACTTCCTAATTGGCCTTGAGGAAATCCATTGGTGAGGGCCTCAATCAGTACTACATTATTAGGCTCATGATCAGAGTACTGATGCGGCAAAGGAGTACTCTAGTGCTGCTGATACTCCTGCAACAGTTTTTGTGCACGATCTGAAAGGAATTTGGATTATCAATCCAACCTCCATGAATGTAATAATTCCCTTGGTACCATATGAAGTATGCAACAGCCACTACAGATTCCATTTTATGAAGTATGACACTCTAATTACAATTTTGAGAACAATATCCTTGCAAAAAAAAGTTAAATGTGCTCAGAGAAACCATATGATAATACTGAAATTATTTTGAAGTTCCCATTTGCAAGACACCAAGCTGGACCAATCATAATAAAACATATATAAAGAAAAAGAAGGAAGAAGAGTAGCAGCCCAAGTAAGGCATATTAATAATTAATCCTACTTACCCATGACCCAATGTCAAATCTTCAATGATAATTGATCACATAAAAGATGATATTCAATATCAATCAGCCAACAACATAGTTGATCAATATTGTCACAAAGGTTATAATGGGATCAAAGGGAAGATCCATGAGAACAGAGGAAATGAAATACAGTGAAATTTGGAACCAACAAACAGAAAGAAGAATATGTTGAATTGAGGTGGTTGCAGTTGGATGCTATATAGATGTGAACACCCACTTGAGAAGATCCAGGCTTAAATGAATCCAGAAGTATTCTCAAGTAAAGGGCAGTAGGGAACCAAAAGAAGTGCCAACCTGAATCTTGAGAAGCGCCAAATAATCATTCTGAATTCATATGTGAATCTTGAAACATCCCAGTTTCGTGAGTGACGCTTCCTCATAACGCTGCATAAGAAACATTTTTGGCTCTTGAGCCCCTTTATCAACATCGGTTGATCATGGATAAAGACATTAAAAACAAAGAGCTTCCTCAACTAATTGATGGGGAAAAAAAAAGGCAACTTATTCTGTACGCCATTATATATTTATATCACCCTGACTATGCTTGATTTAGATCAGTGCAAAGTCCTGGAAATCAATGCAAGTACTCTAGATTCAGGGAGCTCTCCAATATATCTCCTGAATTGATTTTAATGCTTTGTCAGGATTTTCGAGAGGAAGAGAACAAGGTTATATTCCTACAGATTGGATCATTGGAATCTGTTAAATTCCACTTTCAGAGGAATAGCAATAAACTTCAGCCAATTGAAGTGTTGGAACAACCAATTTTACATTCGGAGAAGGAATCACAAATTTGGTACCTAGTTTTGACAGATATTATAGGAATTCATAACCTTTTCATATCAAGACTAGTTCGAGGAATCAGCCAGTAAAACCAAACATACTTCCAAATGAAAAGGCAAAATCCTCCACAAGTAACAATCAATAAAGAACTCCTTCAAAGTAAGCCAGAAACTGGTACTACTTCCTAATAAAAACAACTAAAACACACATACCTACCGAGACACATCGATTCACACCCCCAAACCCACCCCACACACCATACAAGAGCAAGTCTGTCATCCTCACCAATATAAAGTAACTACATCTGGATTTTCAGTCTATCATTGTCTAACATCCATAAGAGTTAGGAATAATATCAAATAAATAATATATTGGCAGAATGGGATATATTAAAAAAAAAAAAGTGCACTTTCCATGCGAAGAAAGAAGAGATCGATGATGTTACATATATTGGTAATCAAAAGTTCTAATATCAGGTGATTTCTAATATGCAGACTTGACATTGGCTTGTTTAGGTCCTCAATCCAAGCAACTAAAAACAAAAAAAAAAACTCATTCTGCATGCATTTGGATTATAATAATAGTTCTCAAGAATCATTTCCAACAAAAGTTGAAAAGAAAAAATATGCTTCAGACATCATCCAATAACTGAAACAAATTTGATATTTTTAATCAATGTACTGTAGCTCTGTCTCAAGAACAGGGCTGAAAAAATGCCAACTTGAAGTATGGAAAGCACTAAAATAATCATCTGAAACTGTCTGGATTCTGAACTCGTTTGTAAATTGTCGAATAGCCAAGATATGCCTTGTTGAATCAACCATATCTGAGTTCTTAGAGTATGAGACATTCTTCTCATATGCGTCAAAGCTATTCCCAAACAAGACTACATGATTCAACAGTTCCACTCCCCAATTTGCCCGTAATAGATTGTCATACAACATTGACTCACAGTGTGGCATAAAGAACATTGTTGGCATTTGAGCACGTCGCTGCCCTTGCTCATTTATTGATAGAACAGAGCAACCTAGGGCTTCCAGTACTTGACATTCAGTTGTAGAAAGAACAGGATCAAAAACCTCGATATCTCCAATCCAACTGAACTTCCTCTTCAGCAAGATTGCAAGGCTAAGCTGCAATCGAGGGGGTTCATATGATTCAATGCTACCTATACCATAAATCACCATTTGCATTTTCATCTCAGAGCCTAAGACCCTATGAAAGCAACAAAATATTTCTGGGGTTTGGATTTGATCCAGTAAAGTATGATAGAACGGAGAGTTCTCCATTTTCTTCATGCAGATCTGTATCTTCTGTATTAATTTTAATTTCCTGACAGCGTCAGTTTCAAGATCGATTGGGGCCCATGGTTGTTGTTGTTGTTGTTGCAGTTGTTCTGGAGATCTAATTCTGAATGAATGTCTTCTCTGTTTGCCACGACGGGGTAAAACAACCGTCCAGTCACCATCTAAAGTATGATTGTCAATGGTGGGGGTTTTTGCAGAAGCTGCCATCTTTTGTCAAGGAACCTCTTGTCTCTTTCTCTTATAATTAAACGCCACTTTTAGGGATATGCTGAGACAAAGTTACAAGGAAAGAACGTGAGTGGTGGGGCAGATTCCATCTTCATTTACATAAAAGGAAAGGGAGGAGGTGCATTTCTCATTCAAGGGGAATGGAAGACACTAGAAATATCATATATCAAGTGAGATATTCTAACTATCCAGAAATATTTCACATAATCACAAACAATTTCTTTTTCTTGTTCCTTTTTTTTTTTTTTTTTTTTTTGACAAGTAACAGAATCACAAACAATTTTGTTTAGCCAATGACCTTTTTGTTAAATAGCCCTCTCTCCTCCCACAAGAATCAGCGGAGGGTGATCTCATGGGTTCAAGTTCACTGAATGTGTTAGTAATTTTCTTTCTTTTTCCATACAACATCTAGGAAGGGGGATTTGAATTTAGGTTCTTCTCATGAACAGTTGATCACAACGCTTACCAACCACTTAAAAAAAAAAAAAATGCAATGAAGAAGTAAAATTAATTCCCTCTTTTACAACTGTAAGAGCACTAGCATTGGTCTAGGGAAAGTTTTAGGCAAATATTAATATAAGAAACTACTTTTAGTATCATAGGTAGCCACTTTTCAAAACACTCCACATCCAACTCTCTATTATAAACTCTATTCTATCATATTATTTCTTCATTCCTTTTTTTTTTTTTTTTTTTTTTTTTTTTTTTTAAAATAGTTAAAACCATTAAAAACACAAATACATGAAAAGCCAGGTACTACAATAGCATCAGTAAAACCATCAAACTGCACTAGATGAATATAATAGACTACAATGCAATTTGCTCAAGCTTTGAAAAAATATTTGAAAGGTTCTAGATTTTGGAAAAAAAAAATGAAAGAAAACAAGAAAAATGTTTGATATGATGATACTAATCAAGCAGTCACTAAGAAGAGCAAGGAAAATAATCCTCCATCTCCAAAGATTTTAGCAGAAACCATTGAGAAATAACTGCATATAGTACACATACAAGAATCATTCTTACCACAAATAAAGAAATATTGCATGAATTTGATAACTGAATCATTAAATTGAATTGAATTAGAAACCTACATTTGAAAGCGTAATAACTACAGAACCTAAATATATCTCAATGGGCTACATACATAATCCTCTTTTGTCTGAATCCATCTCAATTAGTTCAATCTAGAATGAATAAAACATATGGGGCATTATTCAAATATGTCCACTACCTATAAAACCAGAAAAAGCTAACAAGAGAAGATGAAAGAAATCTTATTGAATTCCAATCAGCTAATAGAATAGAACAACAATATAAAATCTAACAACAAAGAGATATATATCAGGCACAGATATAGGAACACCTTGAAGATCACCAATAACCAAAAGGAAATGAAAAAAAAAGAAACCCATTTGGGGCAAAATAAAATGCAATAAACAAAAAACCCAATTTTGCTAAGATACAGTACTATGGATTAGCAATGTAGCTGTTGGGTGTTTCCAATGCTACCACTTTTTCTAGGAAGCATGTACACTAAGACATAGTGACATGAGCAACTTCTGAAAAATTATAGATTGAATGGCTGGCACAACACGGGTATGACATAGGTACAATACAATTACGGCATCCTAATTGAAGTGTCTGTGCTTCCTAAAATTTTTGTGGGTTGGTTATCAAATTTAAGCTAAATTAACCAAATGCCTTTCAAGGGTCTTTAACAACCATTACAGACATAGATACAGATATAAAATTTTAGTGCTTATCTAGCAAACTCTAACCCTCCAGGAATTTGAAAAAGAGGGCTGAAATCAATGGTGGGATTTAAAAATTAAATAAATAAATAAATAAACTAATTTTTTGATAAAATTTTAGGAAAACCCAGATGCATTATCCTATAATACACAGAATTCAGATTTTCATGGGTTTTTTCTTTCTATTTGATTTTGTTTTGCCCAGCACCAAGAAAAGTTTTTACAAAAACCATTGTAGTGACAAAAAGACAAAGTAATTATGAATTGGAAAATGAAAACAATTTGGGGGGGTGAGTAGATTATACCTCGGCGATGGCCAAAAGTTGGCTAGGCAGGAAGAGTGTGAGGCTGTGAGACAAGTTTGACCGAAGATGGAGAACCAATCACCTACGCCGCCGTTTTGTAATCAGGTTGAGGTTTTTTTTTTTTTTTTAATAATCTATTGGGTAAATTTCAATAAACTACCTGACTTCTGGGCTAATATCACCTAGGTCCTAAAATTTTCAAAAGTAACCATCTTGGTCCCTAAACGCTGTTAGGGACCGTTACTTTACTCTCAGCCTTTTTTCTCTCTCAGAATCCTATCTTCTTTACCTTCCCGAATGTTTATGTTCAATTCTAATATCTATTGAGTTCTATTCAAAGTGATTATACAAACACATACACTTAGCCATATAAAACCTAAAACCCCCCAAAAATCTCTAATCACAAAGCATACAAACATATCCATAATCTCATTCATATTCCAACAAAAACGAGAATAGAGAGCGTATGAGAAAGAGAGAGGATAGGGGAAGCTGAGAATGAGTGACAGGTCTAAACGCCGTTTAGGAATCAATTGTATTAAAAGGGACCAACTTGGTCACTTTCAAAAAGTTTTGGTAATAGAAATTCTATATTGTATTAAAAGAAAAAAAATGTTTTGGCCCTAATTGGTTGCCAAACATTGACCATTTTTTTTTTTGGTCTAATACGTGTCAATTATCTAAATTTTTTTAGAGAGTAATAATACAACTAAAGTTTGTGGGTTTCTAGATTTTATATATCCTAGACTTTTATGATTTGAATTTTACGCCTGAATTTATATTTTATTTTCATCAATGGGTTCAGTATTTTTCCTTGAGTGTCATGTAAGTTTATAATGCGTGTTTAGTTTGTCTAATAATTAAAATTTTTTTAGACTACAAAAATTATGTGACATAATTTTATTGGACAAATTAAACATGTGTGACACTTAATGAAAAACATGGATGGAAGGGTTATTGATGCAAACAAAATATAACTTAGAACATTCTCATCAACTTGTGTAAATTTTTTTTTATTATCTATTTTAGCATAAAAATCTATTTTTTCTATTTTACATACTCATTTTTCAAAATATCCCACATTATATTATTTATTTTACATTACATTTCATTAAAATATCAAAATTTCTTGATTTAAAAATATTTTATCTTTCTTTACATACAAGTTACGAAAACCATTATTTACTTTCTTCCTTTATTCTTAGGATATGTAGAGAAGGAATAAAAACAAAATATAAAATGAATAGTACTGGTATAAATTTACATGATTATTGTAGAAAATTTATAAATTTACACAATTGTGGGTCATTTTTAAGCAAACATATGTAAATTGTATACATTTTTCTATGATTATGTCTATTACCACTACAAATTTAACAATTTTGGTCATAACTTGTTTAAGTTATGAGTTGTAAGTGATGGAAAAGATAAAAATTGTTACTAAGACAAGTTGAAGCAAAGTTGTGAAATTAGTTGCGGTACTAATTTTACTCATTTTTTTTTTTTATTGTACATAAAAGTAATTCTTAAATACTCCTGAATAACGATAAATGATGTTTTTTATTTTCACATTCATGTTAGAGTCTACTTATTAAAAAAAAAAAAAAAAAAAAACAATTTCACTGTAACACAAAAAAATGGTGAGCCCTCCTATCCCATGTCAGTCAAAATGTAACTAAAATCTAGAGACAATAAAAGCCGTTATAAAAAATAATAGTTAGGGTCACGCGCAAGTTCTTAAAAGACACGTGCACATTCACACACACACACACTCACGCACACACAGTCTTCTCTTCCCACTCTCTTTCCCGCTTCTTCACTCTCTCTCTCTCTCTCTCTCTCAATTTGGGGGTTTAGGGTTTTTCTATCCCATCACACTTCTACATTTCTCTCTCTCTCTCTGAATTTGGTCTTTCGCATTTCAATTCAATTCCAGTAATACCTACCTCATCGCAAAGATGATGTACGGTGATCCTCAACAGCACCAGCACCAGCACCAACAGTACAATCCGCAACAACAACAGCAGCAACAGCAACAACAACAACAACAGCAACAGCAACAGCAGCAAGGCGGAGACTTTCACAGAGGCCCACCGCCACCGCCGCCGCTGATGATGAGGCAGCCTTCCGCTTCTTCCAGTACACTCAATCCAGAGTACCACCACCCCTCCGGCCCTCCTCCGCCGTACGACGGTAATGGGTTTCTCTTTCTTTCTTTGCTCTCCTTTTGCTTTCATTACTATAGAAATTGGCAATAACCCAAATTTATGTTTTTTTTTTTTTTTGACATATGGTTCTAAATTGAGTGAAATGTACTAAATTTCAAGTTATGGGTAACCTTTACTTTTGGCGTTTTAATTTAAGAAATTGGATATTGTTTATTTTAGGGATTTTTTTTTTTTTTGGTTATAGGGGAGATTGAATGTTAAAAGATGGTTGTTTTGATGGGTTGAGGTTTGGAAATAGGTTATGATTTATGGAAGTATGATACAATGATGTCTTTTTATGTATCGAGGATATGAGGCGAGTTGCATTTGCTTTTCGGAGGAGCTTGTTGTCGGTTAAAGTTTGAATATTAAATTTAAGTCAATGAGAAAGAAATTGAAAAGAATAGGTAAGTTTTATAAGGAAAAAAAAAAAAAAAAACCAACAACGGGGTGACTTGTTGAATTTTTTATATATTGGGGATGGCTTATGAGTTCCATTTTTTCATGACCTATGGTGTGAAAGTCTTTATAATAAACACCACTTCCTTGACCTTTACACCTTGGGTGTGAATAAGAATGCTTAAGTTTTGGGGAGTCTTAATGGTGTTGTATGTGCAAAAGTTGTGGGAGAGTCAATCGATTGAGCACCTCTTACTTCATTGTTTAGCGGCAAGGGTATTTGGTCATGTGTTTCATTCTTTGGTGCATCTTGGTAATGTTGAAGACTTTGATTCAGATGTTCAAGAATCTGGAAGGCTGTTGCTTTGTGTGTACTGTGTATTATGGAGCTTATTGAAAGCGAGGAATAGTAGGAATTTTGAAGGTTTTGAATGCTCCCAGTGTTATTAAACAATCTTTTATTGAGGTATTTGTAGTTTGTACGATTAGATGACTGAGTATCTTTCCGTTACATATCAAAAAAAAAAAAAAAAAGAACTATCCTTCCTTGTACTTTTTAGATCTTTTAAGATTTGTTGAACTTCAGATATTAATCTTTAATACCAGTTCTGGCACATTTCATTGTATTGAAACTCTCTCCTCTGTCAAATAAACATATATTTATAAAAAGTATTTATGAGTCTCAAGGTATGAGGAAATGCTTAGCAAGATCCTACCATGTTGGAAAGCCTCAAGTTTATTAGCCTTACAGTTTTGGACCTTTAAATTGAGGCTAAGGTGTAAAATTATGATTGTTTTGTCTCATATCAAGAATATTGATAGAATTTTGTTACAAAATGTTGATGGTCTAGACCATAATGATTGTTGTTTTTAATGAGTAACTTATGGTCGTTGCAGCACATGGCGATAGTTTTGCTGCAAAACGAATGAGGAAGCTTACCCAAAGGAGGGCAGTTGATTATACTAGCACTGTTGTGCGATATATGCAGGTAATGTTTGTCATGGAAAATCATCCACATATGTTTGGGTTATATCTGAAGTTCTTGTCATACCTCAGCTACATGTGGCATATTTTTGTTGTTGAAGTTTATATGTTTTGTATGAATCCTTCTGTTGACACTTGTGTCATCTTTATCATTAATGGGATGTCTTAGTTGGTATGGGCATCAATTGTTATCTGAAATGAAATTTTACCAAAGTCTGTCATATGGATTTTATTGAAATCCCATGATGCAAGTGTTCCGCTGGATTCTTTTTCTTCTTTCCTCTGGGTTTTCTTTATATGCCTTTTCTGAACCAAGTGTGGCCCTTCTCTTCCTCCATATTATATGATTTTGTTATGTCCTGCAACAGACGGATGAAGAAACTAATGTTGAAATTTCGAGGGATTAGGTGAATTTAAGAAACTACCTTTTCCTCACTTTCCTTTTTGTTTTTTCTTTTATTGAGCAAATCTATTGTGTGTGTTGTTTAGATCATATTTGAATGGTGTCAAAGCGTATTTTTTTCCTTAATTATTATTATTATTATTATTTTTTTTTTCTTGGTAGCATCTTGTGGATTTGGCTTAAGGATCTGATTCTGAACTAAGGAGTCATCTGTTATAGTTTGAGTAAATTCATGGAATAAGTGCCTGTTTGTTATTGTTGTTTAAACAACAGTACACGTATTTCCACAATACTTTTGTACCCACACGTATTTCCACAACACTTAAACAACGGTACTAGAAATCTCTTACCAAAAGGGCCCTAAGTAACTGCCAACTGATATAACTAAGCCAATCAGCAGTCCATACTACCTATGTGACTTCACATCTTCTAGTTCTCTGTCAACACAATTACCATCTTTGATAGTATCAACACACCTTTTGGTTATCTTTTAGATGGTTTATTTTGATAATCAATGTGAAGTATATTGTTCAATAGATTTCCACTTCCTAGTGTATTCTGTTTTTGCAGTACTTACTTTACTATTGCATGGGAGTTAATAATTTTCTTTTTGATGGATCATACTGAATGTTGGGCTATTAAAAAGTAACATGTTGGTAAAATGAGTGTGCCTGAAATAAGTGTTAAGATGGATAAGTGAAAATACAAGGAAAGGTTACAAAATGAAGTCATTCATTTAAAGATGGGGTGATTTCTATCGATTAAAAGATGAGGAGAGTCAATTGCAAGGCTTGGTCATGTGCAAAGGAGAGCAATTAATGTTCCAGTGAGAACGAGTCATTTCATTCAAGTTGAGAGAATGAAATGAAGGAGAGAAAGACCTAAAATAACATTGTTAGAAGTAGTAGAAGATGATATATTGATTTAGGATGAGATAGAATGACTGAGAAGGAACATGTGGTTGACCTTGATTAGTTTGTTGATGATCCATAATTGATATAAAATGTTTTGGGACTAAGGCTTGGTTTTTTTGTTGTATGACTTTTATCTATTTTCATTTTCAGACTCTGATTCCCTTCGACGGATGTTGGTATAAATTGTCTTATTTTTTTTATGATTTCCTACAGGGGCTTGAGTAACTTATTTTATATCAACATCTCTGCAGATTCGTATGTGGCAGCGAGATTCAAGGGACAGGACAGCATTGCAACCTACCCCAGCTGCGGCGATTGATGTCAGTAACATGCCATTTGATCCACACAATATATATTTTGTTGTAATTTGAAAAAAACCTGGTTGACTTAAGCATGATGGTGGAATTTTCATTATTCTGAACTTGGTGTATGTTCACTGAAAATATTTAAAATATTAAAATTTTATCTCGTCTTAATCCTCGGTGCAGATGTTGCCAACAGTCGCATATTCAGATAATCCATCTACAAGCTTTGCCGCAAAATTTGTACATACATCTTTGAACAAAAACCGTTGTTCGATTAATCGGGTTTTGGTAAGTTAGGATGAAACTTAATTTCCCCAAATTATATACTTTAGTAAATAATTTTTCTTAACTGTTTGTTTTCATCTCAATGTGTTTCTTTTCTCTTTTTGAATTCTACCTTTGCTCATTAAGGAGTGTTGATGTATTTCTATTTGGAGTTTGGAGTGATTTGTCTTTATAAAATAAGCATATTAGCTGTTGGATGCTTTTAATCTGTGTAACAACTAACAACACATTTGTGAGCCTATGCATGTTACATGGATACACCAATTTGTTGAAAGGTTTTATAAACATGCAAACATTGTAATTACAAATGATATGGAGGTAAAATACTGTTAATATGGCTTGCACTTGGTAGCTTGGGCCTGGCTTTGACTGTGTTCTAGAGTAAGGTAGACAGGATTATAGCCTTAGTATAGCATAAAGTCACTCTTAGTTTGAAAATACACAATGTATTCGATACAATAAAAAGGGAAAGAAAGAAAGATCAACATAATGTGTTTTCAAGCAATTTTGATGCAAGAAAAATGGTCCCAAAAAAGAAAAGTGTAGTGGTGCAGAGAAATTGCCAATTGGATGTGCGCTCTATGATTATAATGCCTCCCCTTGCTTTGGTTCATTGGGGAATCCTGGAAGTAAAATTTATTGACAATAAGGTGATCATCCCAGGATTTGAAGCGGGCCCCCAAGGGATGATTGGTTGATTCCTCTTATGTCTGTTGGCAGACTTATGAAGTCATGAGTTCTCTGATTTGTAGTTTTTTTTTTTTGATAAGTAAAGATAATAACAATAAACTTATGTTGGAACATCAGAAAGCATTGCGCCTTTTTGGAAAAAAGCAAATGCAAAATTCTCAGCTCCAGTTTTATATTAACATGCTTATTTAAAAAAAGGTTTTATAGTAAAATGTCCTACAATCTACTGCCCCAAATTAGTGTTATTTTTGGCTAATGGTAAATTAATGTGACCTATAGATGTTAAAATACGGAAATATAAGCAAATTGGAAGTCTTAACATCATCATAAATCTTATGCGACTATTATGGAGTTATTTTGAATGAGGCCAGTTAGATGGTATGTCCTAATTCATATTTTGATGCTGACATATTAGCTATTTTAATTTTACTTTTTGGTTGCTGAGTGCTGACCAAACATTTTATGGATAATCTTTGTCTTCTTGTATCACTAGATTGCTGTTAACTGAGTTGCTGTCATTCTGATGTGTGTTCTTTTTCTTCTTTCAAAGTGGACTCCTACAGGTAGGCGACTAATCACAGGCTCTCAAAGTGGGGAATTCACTCTCTGGAATGGACAGTCATTTAATTTTGAAATGATTCTTCAGGTACATAATTGTATAAAGTTACATATTCTCCTTTTTTTGCCGTCAAGTAGAAGCCATGTTGATGGCTTTTGGAATTTCTACTCTGTAGGCCCATGATCAAGCAATCAGGTCAATGGTATGGAGTCATAATGACAACTGGATGGTTTCTGGTGATGATGGGGGCGCAATAAAGTAAATATATTTCTTTAGAGAATTTGCAGTGCTGTTCAGCCACAATTTAAAAAAAAAAATTTATTTGAATTTTGTTGGATGAAAACTTGACTTCATTCAAATTTACAAATGTATTGGATTTTTGGTGGGCATTTCTAGGTATTGGCAGAACAACATGAATAACGTTAAGGCTAATAAATCTGCTCATAAAGAATCTGTCCGGGACTTAAGGTAGCAAACCTCATGTATTATATTTCTAGATAAGTATTCTCCGTGAGGTATATCATTTATGACTATTTGAACAGCTTTTGTAGGACAGACCTGAAGTTTTGCTCCTGCTCAGATGATACAACTGTTAAAGTTTGGGATTTTGCGCGATGCCAAGAAGAGCGCTCATTGTCCGGTAATGTGCTTTGAAGACTCAAAAGAATGAAAAATATATGTTTTTTTCATTAAAGTTACACATGCACCCACTGGGTTTTGAACCAAACACTGTACTCTCCATCCCATTTTACTGATTTCCGGATTTGCAGTTATGTCTGATTTCATCTCCTACTGAAGATATGCAATGGCACAGAGCAAGCCTTTGTTTGCTTGAGATGAACATATATGATGCGTAAAAAGGCGTCTAATGCTTCTTTTTTTAAGTTTCTTTGTATATTGTTTTGTGTAAAACATTCTATACATCAATGAAAAAAATAAAGCCTTTTTTTTTTGGGATAAATGAAGCTTGGTTCTTATGTAGGAGTATAATTTTATACTTTAATATATATATATATATATATATATATAAATATATATTTTTTTTTCTAATTGATTTTTTTTTTTGGAATATATGTCCATTAGTACCTTGCTTCACACATATGTAGTTTCCCATTTGGTGGGATTGGTTGTTTGCATATTCTTCTAACAGATTGTTCCTCTTATTCTTTAGCTGAAAAATGTGATAAATTTATTCTTGCTTGCATGTAAAATTTCTTCCTTTACTATGTTCCTTATTTTTATATATCTGTTTAATGTGCATGAAGTAACCTAAGAATATTCTATGTGGGATTTGAACTCAGGCAGGCCATGGTTGGGATGTGAAGAGTGTCGACTGGCACCCTACAAAATCTCTGCTAGTTTCAGGTGTTTACTACAGCTCTGTTGTGAACTTTGTTAAAATCTTCATGTAGGTTGTAATAGCAAATTTATTGCTGCTTGATTGGTTGTTATGTAGGTGGTAAAGACAACCTTGTGAAACTCTGGGACGCCAAATCGGGAAGAGAGCTTTGTTCATTGTCAGTACAATATTTTCATTGTTAAGCCCTTAGTATAGTTAATTAGTTGAATTCTTATGAGGACTCGTACATTTTGTTTGCAGCCATGGCCACAAAAACATGGTTCTTTGTGTCAAATGGAACGAAAATGGAAACTGGGTGCTAACTGCTTCAAAGGATCAAATCATCAAGGTAGATAACATGTTTCTCACTTTAAAACTGTCAGTCAAGTTGATAGGGCCTATATTGTTTGTTACTTTTTTATTTTTATTTTTTATAACTATCCTTTTTAATCACTTTTCCTCTCTCTCTCTCTCTCTCTAATAATGATGTTATTGCATCTGCATTTGTAGCTCTATGACATTAGGGCTATGAAGGAGCTTGAATCTTTCCGTGGGCATAGGAAAGATGTGACTGGTAAGTGACAGCCTTCTGTTAATACAAATCCTTGCGTGAAAAGAATTGTGGAAAAATGCTATATTTATTATGTAAATTTTACTAAAGCATTTGACAATGTTGCCAATTGATGTGAGCATGTGTAAATATATGGAATAAAGCCATGTACTTGTGATGGAAAATTATGAGGTTTTTGCATTGCCTGCATTGTTTATTCTGCTGTTATTGCATTCTAGCATTTCTTTTTGTGCCTTAATTATATGGGACTTTCCCGTTCTAACTTAGGCATCATATCATGATTTGAATATAGTGATGTGGGTTTCTAAATATCATATGCCTCAAATGCATTTAAAAACTCTGCAGTCTGTGTTGGTGTTGTTGGTAATAATTTAAGGAATCTAGGTATTTAATGCTGAAAACATAGTTAACCTATTCCAAATGTGGCTCTTCAAAGGGCTTTTTAACGAATTATTGGTAATGTGATTATGAAAGCAGTAAACCCATTCCAAATGTGAATGCTGAAAGCTACTATTGCTCAGTAGTACTTGATGTTCATCAGTGGTGGTGGTTAAAGGTAGGCCAGGTGGGATTCCTGATATTGTGATGTTACCTACTTTAAATTAACAGGGTATCTCATAGAGCCTTGAAAATTGTTAATTTTAGTCCTTGATTGGATTTAATTACTACAATTAGAAAATTTTCTTAAACCCTAACTGTAAGGACATGCTTAAAACCTGCCCTCAATCATTGTATAATAAGATGTGTCTAATCTGTACTTATAAAAAAAAAAAAAAGATGTGTCTATTCCTTATTATCATTATTGCTGTTTGTTTTCTATCTGGCTGCTTAAATCTTTGGTGTGCATCTTGTACATATCTTAAAGTCTGTCAGAACACTAATGTGAAGTCTACAAAGGATAGTCATTATATTTGTTGTCTTGTGACTACATGATAACATAACATAAAAAAGAATTAACTTAAAAATTCTTCCCTAAACAGGGAACAAACACGCATTTTAATTTTTAAGGAGTGGTATGGAGAGCATAATAATAGGTTTTGAAAACTTTAACTATTAAACTAAATACTATACCTTAAAAGGAACTTATGCTATATATTAATCCAAAAATAATTCATAAGATTGAGGTTATTGCTGAAATGATCTTGGGGGGGGGGGCTGGGTATTTTTATTGTCAAATATTAGCTGCTTGGAATCTGAATCTTGGTTGAGTGAAGTACTAGACATAATCATGGCGAACATAAGTGATTGGATCAGATTCTACATCTATAAGAATTGACGTATTATCCAGGTTGTGTTGTATTTATATCCCATAGCTATATCAGTGCTTCATAAGGTATAATATATCCTCAAAAGTGGTTTGCTTCGCATGAGAAATTAGCATCACTCATAAAAAATGTTGCAGTTTCTAGTTGTGTGCCATTTATTTTTAGCAACTCATTCTTTGTGGCTAATTAGTATGGGTGGACTATTTGCTTGAAAAATTTCATATAAATTTGCTGAAAAGATGCATTTAACTGGCTGTGGCTGCTAAAAATTGAAGATAGGAGTGGTTTTGTTCAGTAATTTGCAAGTTACTTAATTTGCACTGGGCCCATGTGTTTTGATAGTCTGATACTGGACCATGAGTGGGGTAGAGAGGGGGGGGGGGGGGGGGGGTTACATTCATGCTAATCCATTGCTATTACCTTTAGATGCATACATTGAGAAATATTTCATGTTTTTTTTGGGTCAAATTAACAGCTGTGTGTGTAAGTCTTATTCATAAAGAAAAAATAGCTCTTCACAATTTTGGCACTGCACATTAACCATTCTGCTGAAGTTTGAGGTCTTTTTTGGTTGTGGACTAAAGTTAGGGTTGTCATGCTTCTGTATTAGTGGCAAAGCTATTGACGAGCAAGTTTTGACCAACATCACTAACAACTCACTTGTTTAATATGCTAATGCATTTCTTGTGTAATTTGCATGGCATTAATTTCCGCACCCCCACCCCCCCCCCCCCCCCAAAAAAAAAAAAAAAAGTAATTTTTGAGACATTGATACTTATGTTGCATTTTTGTTTTCAATTGTCAGCTTTGGCTTGGCACCCATTCCACGAGGAATACTTTGTTAGTGGGAGTTTTGACGGGTCCATTTTCCATTGGCTTGTTGGGTAAAGTATTTTTTAATTCACGACAGTTTCCTTTACTGGTTGCATATAATTTATTGTTCCTTAGGGTTTTTAAAAATGTGTGTAATGACTTCATGTTTTACCACTTGTATTCCTCCATTGTTCCTGAACAGTGCATTGAACATATTTTACAAGAAAGAATCCATATTAAGGGAGGAAACCTATTGCTATTCACCTATTTTGGATTTGTTTAGTAATGTTATAAAATTGAATGAGGATTTAGATGAATTTAGTGAGAAGTTTGCGATGAAATTACTCTCTATATGCTAACAGAAGTTCATTCTGATGAATCCGATTGTTGTTACGCAGGGTAAGGGAAGAGAAGAATAGAGTTCTTTTTTTTTTTTGGGGGGGGGGGGGGGGGGTGTGTTGGGGGAAGTGGGCTAGGAGAGGATTCTTAAATTGTGGTACATGGTCTCATTGTCTTTTCAATTTTAGAATGTAAGATTTAGGAGGTGTCTGAGCACACACCCCTCTATCGCTGGTTTATTTTCCTTTATTATTGGCAAATGTTTTACATGTTCATAAAGTATGATCCTTTGCATAGAGGTCTTATAGAATTCAAATAGGTGTATTTCTCTACTAATGGGGGAAAAGAGGAGAGAGAATTAGGGTACATCTGATAGTTGAGAATAATAGAAATTGGATTAAAAAAATAGTATAAAATAAGGGATCTGCATAAGGGAGACGTGATCAACTATTGTGTATTGATTATGACAGAATGTGGTGAATATAAAATAGGTGTTAAGATCTTGAGGTGAGAAGGATCACTCTCATTAAAAGTATGCTATCTTCCCTTCCTACAAATTTCATGTCACTTCTTGCAATGCCAATTTATATAGCAAACATACTGGAAAAACTTGTGATATTCTTTGTGGGAGGGAAGGCAGCCAAACTTAATGCGTTTGCTCCCCTTTTTGCATGACCAAAATAGATGAGTGATGTCACCAACCAGTCCTCTTAATACTCTTAGTTTTCTATTTGGGTTTCTTTGGGTTCTATTTACGTGCTTAATGCTCTGTATATATTCCTGCTGGAAATTTGTGTCTTATCACTGTTTTTGATCCTCATGAAGCAGAGGTCACTAGTTTGAATCCCCCGCCCCCCCCCCCCCTTCCCTTTCTTTCCCCTCCCCTTTGGGTCAAAAACTTACATATAAAAAACCAAAAAAGTAAAAGAAAAAAGTGAAGGTATCTTATGACTGTTTCTGTTGCACAGGCATGAAACTCCCCAGGTAGAAATTCCCAATGCACACGATAATGCTGTGTGGGACCTTGCATGGCATCCTATTGGATATCTTCTCTGCAGGTGAACTCAATCTTCTTGTTTATGATCATTTTGGCAGTCCTTATTTATATGTTTAGAGTTTTGAATAATCTTTTACAGTGGCCTTGTTTTTCTGCCTTTCCTGATAGTCGACCATATTATTAGAATGTGTGATGTTAAATTCATTTAGAGTGAATTCTATGATACTTATAAATAGACTTAATTACTTTTTTATCCTTTATGGGGGGGAAAGAAACTTAGAGAACGCACAAATATTGAAAAAAAATTTAACTATGGTTACTTGTAAATTAGTGCTTGAAAAAAGAATATAATATGCCCAAAGATTTTAGAGGCCTGATCAAATTGATATATTGCTTTCTTCTTTAGATGACTTTTCGAGGTTTAAGTTGAGTAGAAAATTATATGACAATGCCTTATTGGCTAGGGCCTGTCCTAAATTATTTTTCTGGCCATGAGTTTGCTGGCTATGGTGAAGGATATAAATTGACAAAACAAACGTCAAGCTAGCCGGGTTTTTTGGGTTTTTTTTTTTTTTTTTTTTTTTTTTTTTTTTTTTTTAATTTTTAAAATTTTTTTAAATACATAAATAATTATAGCCAATAGCCTTTGGGTTAAATGGCAACTCCACCCTCGTAAGTATTGGGTTGTTGGCAAAGGTGGGACTTCAAATCTCCTTTGGTGTGTGAGTCTTTACCAAGAGGAAAAAAATAGTTTGTGATTTTTGTTTTTTTAGATAAGTATATAAAGAATTTTCTGGTTTTTATTTTTTTTTATTGTATTTATCAAAAATGGTCTTAACTGTAATAGTGGTGTTATCCCTTAAGGTCTTGTGTTTGAGTCCTGGACTTGCCTGATACCTGTGTTTGTATCTAGGTTTACCCTGGCCCCAATAAGTGGGGTCCAGGGTTTCCTAGTCATCAAAAAAAGTAATGCCAATAAAGGCAGCCTTTGGTAGAGTATAAATCGAGAGGAGCTCTATTGAAGGCCTCATGTTGTTCTATTTTAATTAACTATCTGTAGGTTTTTTCATATTTGTGTTTTAGTTTTATATTGGTGCATACATCGTCAAGTTGCAGCTGTTTATCAAACTTGTGTGGTTTCTTCTGCAGTGGTAGCAATGATCATACAACAAAGTTCTGGTGCAGAAATAGGCCAGGAGACACTGCTCGTGATAAATTTAGCATGGGTCAGGCCCAAGGTTGTAACTCCCTTCCCCACCCACCTAGAGAGCTGACCCTTTGATCTTCTGTTATTGGGTTTATCAGTCTCAATATTCCAAATTTGACTTGTTGGACTGTACAGTCCAATGGAAAGTAAAAACTTTCCTCGCGTATTGTCATGACTTAAAATGGAAAATTTATTCTTCTTTTTTCCACTTCCAATTCAATTTGGTGTATAGTTAAGGTGTTTGTGAATTTATGGGAAAGTATGCTATACATTCCTGAGTAGAACTGTAAAAATTTTATGAAAATTCAGAATTGAGGTAGAAATGGGTAACATGTCTCATTATCTTAGTATTTTCATCTGTATCAGGTTATGGTGAGCAAAACCCTGTTATTGGTGGTCGCATGACTGGTAATTTCCCTGTACCTGAAGGGCCAGCAACTCCAGGACCATTTCCTCCTGGGTTGACTCGAAATGAAGGAACCATTCCTGGTGTTGGAGTTGCGATGCCGTTACAAATTCCTCTTGATGCATCAGCTCAGGGAGAGCAAAAGCAGCCTCTTCCACTTTCAATGCCGTTAGGGGCTCCTCCTCTCCCTCCTGGTCCACATCCCTCTCTTCTTGCTTCCAATCAACAGCAAGCATATCAACAAAATCCACAGATCCAGCAACAACACCACCACCAACAACACCAGCCACTTCCACAACAAATGGCTCCTTTGCCTATGCCCCCTCCAAATATGGGACAGCTACAGCCTCCATCTCATTTACCGTTGCTTCCGCATCCCCATTTACCTCGCCCTCCACCCCAAATGTCCCCACTTGGTATGCCTTCATCAATCCCATCTTCAATGCCAGGATCGATGTCCATGCCTTCATCAGGACCTGCCTCGCATCCATTGTCAATGCCTCCAGTGGTATGATTAGTGTGCAGTTTTACTTTTTGTTTAACCTTTTGAAACTCAGGTTTCCAGTGTGGCAGTCAGTGTGATCTGCTTGTGAGCAAGGCTTCACACGCAAATGTGTGCGCTTGCTTAAAAAAAAGAAGATTGTTTGTTGGTCTGCATGTGCTGCTTAGTAATTACTAGGACATTTTATTCTCCAGGCTTAGTGCAAGCCTTGAAGTACCTTAAGTGGGGCCACCTTTAGAAACTCCATTTTTTGCATTTGTTTTATTCGTAGCTGAATGTGAATAAGATGTGTGTATTTCCAGTGTGGCAGTCAGTTTGATCTGCTTGTGAGCAAGGCTTCACATGCAAATGCGTGCTCTCACTTAAAAAAAGAAGATTGTTGGTTGGTTGGTCTGCATTTGCTGCTTTGTAATTACTAGGTGCTGCTGGGTGTCCTTTAGAAACTCCATTTTTTTTTTTTTTTTTTTTTTTTTTTTTGTGTTTGTTTTATTCACAGCTGAATGTGAATAAGATGTGTGTATTTCAGTGTGTGTATTGGCAAAATTATCGTATTCAAACCATTTCAGTTCTCCTCCCCTCCCTCCCCTTACCACATAAAGGGGTA
Source organism: Quercus glauca (assembly GCA_023736055.1). Lineage (NCBI taxonomy): Eukaryota > Viridiplantae > Streptophyta > Magnoliopsida > Fagales > Fagaceae > Quercus > Quercus glauca. The sequence continues at coordinate 90,285,853 of CM043318.1, read as the reverse complement.
CCCCTCAAATTAAACAGTTTGTGAAATGGAGGATTCAAAGTGGACCATTTCTTTTTAACAGTAATGGTTTTAAGGCTTATCTGCAACAGTTCATCCTCCCCAACTCTCTTACGATGTCTCTTCTGTATATGGGTGATACTATGTTCTATGGCATTGGATTTTTACTGGCATGCTTGTGTGTGACAACATCAAAATCATTTTATAATTTGATGTGGCATGTAAGCTTTTTGAAGAAGGTTATACTTTCAAAAAGTTTTCTCTATGGATTTGTACTGTCATCAATCATCAACATGATTCTCTGTAATGTATACTTGCAAACTACCCTCGTGACTTTTTATTTCACATATTATTCAGAAAAATCATTCATCATTGCTAGTTTCAAGGGTGTTGCTTATTGAGCATTCCTCTTTCTCATGTTTGAAAAATTCTTTTATCGGTACTGAAAAAAATAATCTCACTTCAGGGAATGCAAGGTACGATGAATCAGATTGTTCCTCCATTACCACAGGGCCATTTCATGGGCATGAACCCTATGCACTCCGGACCCTTGTCTACAAGTGGTGTACCTCCAGTTGGAGGTTTTCCGAATGGCTTGCCAAATATGCAGGCACCATCAAATGCAAGTGGGCCCCAAATGTATCCTCAGGGTGGGACATTTAACCGGCCACAAGCTGGACAAATGTCAATGATGCAAGGGTATAATCCCTACCAGGTAAGATAGAGAGGTTTGTTTTTGTGAACTATTTGTAGGAGTTTATCACTTGTTGTAGGAGTTATGGACAGTTTTTAGCATTATAAAGTTTTCTTGCTTTTGGTGGCTGTTCTTGTTTCAAGAATCCCTAGCTAAAACCCCTTTTTGTTTTCAAAAACTGATATGCTTCAACATTCTTGTTATTTGGCCCACCAAAGTTATCATTGTTTCTATATGGCCTTGATTTTCGTGGGACTTGGATTGGAAATTGGAACCAAGAGTACTTATTATCAGTTATAAAAAGAAAAAAAAAGAAGAGAGAATACTTTGTGTATAATGGAATGTTAATAGTGGTGAGCACGTGGCTATAAAATTTTCAATTTGGTAACTGTAAAGGGGTTGATTTAATCATACATGAAAAAACTATCTCAGGGTTCTTGCATGTTTACACCTTTTTGCCTTAGGAAGGATCTTTCAATAGCATTTTGACATGAAATAACCCCTGGCTTTGACTTCTGTGCTTTGACTATCACATTCTGCCCTTCCCTACTTTTATGGCTTGGCCTGTTAGGTGAATGCCCCTAGATTATTCAGCAACTAGTTTTGGCGGGTAGAATCAATTGCCTATAGGTTTTATTGGTTAGAGGCGGGTCCAAAAAGCTCTTCTTTAGAAAAGTTTCTTACGTTAAGAGTGTGTGTGTATAAATATCTCCAATGCCTCGGAAGAAATAGGAAAACCTTGGCTCTAAGTGGAAAAGGGTGGGGTTGACTTTGTTTAGGTTTGTAGTTCAGATGTTATCGATATATTAATCACTACCTTCAGCTATAGTGATTTGTTATGAGGTTTATAGCATTTTAGATTGCCTGATCTGAATCATGTTTACTTCTTTTAATTATTGTTATTATTTTTTTACTTGCAATAAGTGGGAGTGGGGGGATTTGTTTTTTAACATTGGTTTATTGGTCATCATTGACGATGGGGGGTGGCATTCTTTGCCAAAATTTATAGGTAGTAAATGTATAACTCAATGTTGTGAAGTCGGGGGGGCCTATTTCAAGACCTCCCTGAGATTGGGCTTGTGCGCAATTGTAAAATAGTCTGGCTGAAACTAATGTATTCTACTCTTGCTTATTACAGTCTGGGAACCAAGCTGGTCTGCATCCACCTCCACCACCAGGTCCGCCACCTCATGGCCAAACACCTCAGTAGACCATTTTTTCCATCGGATTTTTTTTTTCTCATTGCAACCGCTGCCATCTATCCCAGAAGAACGCAATCCTCTCTTAGAGAATTTTTATCAGTGTTATTCCTCTCATTTTGTCTCTCTCTTTTTTTTTTTTTTTTTTGGTAGTCCTTGGTCAATAACTCATTATTATTTTTAGTCTATGAAATCATTCAAATATTTGAAGAATTTCCTTTAGATGAGCTATAGATTCATCGTATTTTGTTAATTTGATTGGATTCTCATTTGGTTGAGCTCTTCATCTTGTTTGCTGTATGGCTGGTTTATATCAATGAGAGGCCCAGAATGGTTCAAAAGTACCCTTTTTTTTTCCCTCCCCCTTCCCAAAGCAACTTGGATCAATTGCATGACTGTTACACAATTTATTATAGAGCAGCCCAACTACTAACATGGCAAACTTCCTCACAGTTTGTTTCCCTTGATATGATCTATTACCCTATTATTAATAGGAGCTCTTGAACTTTTTAATATTTTTTAATAGAAAATAAAAATGAAATAGAGGTTATGTAATTACGCAATAAATAAATTATTTTAGGGTGTTAAGTAGCTCTTAATAATCAGGCTCACATTTGTTGTTTCGTGTCTATGTACTAACTTAAAAATAATTGCCCAAAGCTTGTAGTTCAACTAGTTAGTATTTTTTTGAAGTTTCTAATTGATAAATTTAGGGTTCAAATATCTTTTCTCTCATTGTAACTATTGAATTTAAAAAAAAAAAAAAAATTACTCACCATAAGTATGGGTTTTTCGTTTGAAACTTTACTGAAAGTTAATATTTTTTTTGTCCTTAAACATTGTAAATAGGTTTTTTTTTTCCCTTCTCTCTTCAAAAATTTAGGGATAAAATTAGTGATGTAAAGAAAAACTTTTGTCAATATTTTAGGGGGGAAAATGATATATTTTAAAGTTTAAGAATGGAAAATGAAACATTTTCAATAGATTAAAGATGAAGGTTTTTTTTTTTTTTTTTTTTAGAGTTTAGAGACAAATAATGAAATTCAAGCAAATGTTAGAGATAAAAATAATATTTTAGTCCGGTCAATATCAATCACAAAATAGATTTTACTGAAATTTAGATCATCCAATTGAGTTTCACCTGTTTTCTTTTTCGATGAAAAAGATCCTTGCTTGTGTTAACATTTGCTTTATTTTGACTAGGTGTAAGCTTGTTGACGGTTTGTTTAGCCTCTCCGAGGCTGGTAGGAATGAGAACAGATGGATTCAAACTTTGGTTTAGTTTTGGAAGACAATTATCAAATCAGCAGTACTTTGTTGGATCCCAATTTGTTAGTTCAGAGAAATCATTGCCTATACTTGCGTATGTTGTTCAGATGCTAGTGTATTGTTTGATACGGGTTGCTCTTTGCTTCTACTCATCGAGTATGCAATGATAAGTTACTAGAAAATGGACTAGGATTTACTCATCTATTTTGAAATGTAGAGTATTTAGTTCCTGAAGATTTTTGTTTATGCAATTTTAGTGAAAAATAGAGAGAATAGGAAGGTAAGATCAATATAGATTGATAAGAGTACTTACACTCATGGAAGCAAGTCACTAATAATTTCAATATCTAAAAATATGATTTACAACATTATCAAACTGCCCCTATGAAAAACCCTAATCTATATTGATGCTTCATTTGGCCTACTACAATCCGTTCTTGAATCCCCTAAACTAAGAAACTCGTGTTACTTTTTTTTTTTTCAAAATATGAGACATTATCTCTAACACTATTCTATGATGAATATTTAGTTTCATGAATTTTGAAGGTATAATGTCTAATTTTACGAGACTTTGAGACATTTATTTTCAGATTTAAGAAATACTAAATACTCACCAAGAGCTTTATAGCTCAACCGATTGTCATCACTTAATGTGTATATGATATTTAGGATTCAAATCTCCTCTCCCCATTGTAATTATTGAATAAAAAAAGAACCTAAAACAATTGAGAGCAATTATATAATCATTTTGATCTTCGTTGTCAATCAAGAACAAAGAAATGAAAGGCAGAGAGTAAAGAAAGGGGTGGAAAAAACAAGAAAAGAATTCCTTATTCTAATTTTAGGATACAAATTCGTAGAATGAGAGCCACGATGTTAAAACTATCATAGGCAATTCAACCTGTCGAAGAAACAATAACTACTAATCGTGATCAATTGTATACAAAACCAGTCTTATATTATTTATTTATTTATTTTCATAAAAAAAACAGTGAAATAACATTTAAAGAAGCTCTGTAAGGATCAATCAAACACTCCATCTCCATCTTCATACTGGATAGAACGAGCAATACCATCAGCAACCAAGAAACACGTAGACAGCCATTCACATAGTCCCATCCAAACCTTTGTGGCCACCCAAAGTATTGCACTTGCTCTCATTGGCATTATAAATCCTTCTTCTTGTGCTTTTTCTCTCTTCTTACCAATACTTAAACATAAACAAAAATGAAAATGAAAATAAAAATAATAAAAGAGGACTCAATAGAATGGCATGATATAACCTCTAATTTCAATAAGTCTCCCTTACAAAAAGAAAAAAGAAAAAGAGACGCATGCAAAAGAATTTAGAAAATAAATTCGTAACCTCTTACCAGCATCTTGGAGCCCCCCAAGGGATTCATCCCTGTAATAATCTGATGTGTGTAGTATTGGGGGACTGCATATACCAGAAGGAATAATTACATACTTGAAGAGGTTTTGATACCATTATTTGTCCCCCCAAAAAAAAAAAGAAAAAGAAAACTAAACTAACAATATATGTGGGTTGTTCTTATCCTGATTTTAGAGAACAAATCCTTGACTCATACGAAGTTATAGGTTTATCCTGCTTAATAGTTGACATTTTTACAGGTATTTATTTCCTCCTAACTTAGGACAGTGACAGCCGTACTAATGAATGTGTCAATGTGGTTAAGCTACTTACCAATTATGAAAAACATATATAGTGAAATGAATAATGAGACTAGCATATACTTTGTGCACAAAGTGTGTCAAATAAAGGATTTGTGTAAATATTTATATTAAATGTTTTAGAGTACCTGGATTCTTCCCCTAAACAGTTATATCTGCGTAGGTGATGATGGTGGCATGTGCTATTGGCATTGGGATTTTAGAGTTACTATAGTATAATAGTACCAGTTGATTGTAAATAGTTAATTTGTATACCATTTCTCATTTTTTTTTAATTACTTTGACCTTTTATATCTCATTGACACAATTTTTATTATGCACTAATCATATTTTTTTTTTGGAGAAAGTGCGCTAATCATATTAGATCTAGATCATGTCAATAATTTATAAAAAAAAATTATGAACAATATTATGGTACAAAAATTATATCTTAAATTTTATTGGCTGATTATTTTCACTCGGGGAGATTTTTTTTTTTTTTTTTTTTTTTTTCTTCAGGGATGGGGGTGTTCATAAAACTCTCAATAGTAAAATAGGTTAAAACCCCTAGAGCATTTATACTGGTACGCCGCTACAATAAGATTTGCGTAACATTTTTTTACACCAATTTTGTACATAAATCTTTTTTTTTTTTTTTTGAAGGCATTTTGTACATAAATCTTGATATCTTAACAAATAGATCTTTTTGTCTATTCTCTTACTATTTTAATTTTTTTTTTGCCCATAAATTGTTAAAAAGAAAAATGAAAAAACGACTCAATCAAGTTAATAACGACTATCATTCTTCTCAGAAAAAAAATTAAAAATTTAACTATTATTATAAGGTTTTCAAATATTGGCAAAAGTAAGAAGAATACATACACATATAACTTTTAATTTGATTGAAGATGGTACATACATATAAAAAAAAATGAAGATGGTACATAAGTGATTTTTCATAGAAATTCTATCATAAGCGTATCGCATTGTATATTTAAATATATAACTTTGGGATTTAGCCACTTGAAATCTCAAATTGTTTCAATAATAAAGTGTACCGAAAATGTTAAAATGCGTTTGTGGTCTAAAAAGAAAGAGTTAATAGAAAATAAAACAAATCTCAAAGTGCCGTTACAAGCATGATTTTATATATCTGCTCTGATTTGTTTGATTGAATATATGGGAATAGATTGATGTGGCTCATCTTATGAAGCAGATAACCTAGAAACCAAACGAAAGAGCATGCGCTTTCAATTCTACCATTGCTACCACCTGGAAAGCACCGACGCGGCTCCAAGGTCGCCGCACCGGAGTCCGACGCGGTGTCCCGCGTCCGACTCGCCGACTCTTCCCTTTTTTTTTTTTTTTTTTTTTTTTTTTGATTCACTCCGAATCGCGCCGACTGGTCCAGATTCACGCCGAATCGGCCAGATTCGCGCCGATTCTGGCCAAAACGGGCCGATTCCGGTGAGAACGGGAACCGATACGGCCACCGAAATATGCCGATACGGCCGATTCCGGCCGAAACGGCCACCGGAACAGGCCGATATGGCCGATTCCGGCCTAAACAGCCGCCGAAACAGGCCGAAATGGGCAGCGGCTGCCACTCTTCTGCTTCATCTGGCCTTGTGAGAGGAAAAAAAAAAAAAAAGAGAGAAGGAAGAAGAAGATGAGAAGACACCAAAAAATAAAAAATGATGGAAGAAGAATGTTACGTAACAAAAGATATTGTTTTTTTGGAAACTGAAACTGAAAAGTATATATTAAGGAGGTGGAAAAGTCAATTATTTAACGTGGGTGGGTTTGGGAATTGAAAAGTGATTAAAGTAACCTTCTTGAAATGTGGTTTTTATTTTACAATTACTAAAAATATTGATTTTATTAAAAACAAATCATAAATAATTATTTTTTAATAATAAATTCTACCATTTATTTGAATTTTTTATATAAAAATATTAAATTTATTATATAAAAATATTTTAAATAATTTTTTAATCGCCGAGTCCCGCCGCACCCGCACCCACCTTTTTCAAAAATTGCCGAGTCCCGCACCCGCACCCGCACCCGCACCCGAGTCCTGAAACGCACCCGTGCTTCATAGGCTACCACATTCCTAGAGAGTAGTGACCCTCATCAATTAATTTGGAAAAAAAAAAAAAAAGTTTTCAATAACGTGAGCATGTGGAAAGATTCTCAAAATTTAAAATAATTTTCATAAAAATTGCCATGGACTTTCTTCCAACGAATACGATTACTTCTCATTATATTATACCCTCTGTGCCAATCTCTTATTGGCCATGTCCCCACCTCCCATCATAGTTTATTGATCATTCACGCGGGTTAGGTGAAGTCAAGCAGGCGGCTAGGTTGTCCATGTGCAACCCATGAACTCAGAAAAAGGAACTCTATCTATCTAGATCTGCCGAGAAGTTTAGACTTTTACATCACAAACTGCTTTCTGCCTTGTTGCAATTACTTCTCTTTACTTCTTTTCAAGCTTGTTCAACCAAGAACAGAGACTATGGCTGGGGCCTTGGTGGGTGGAGCATTTCTCTCAGCATTTCTTCAGGTGGCGTTTGACAGAGTGGCTTCTCGCGAGGTCCTAGATTATCTCAACGGAAGGAAACTGATTGATCGTTTGGTGAAAAAGCTGAAGATAGAGCTGTTATCTGCTGGTGCTGTGCTCAATGATGCGGAGAATAAGCAAATTACAGACTCTGCCGTGAAGAAGTGGCTGGATGAGCTCAAAGATGCTGTTTATGTTGCGGATGACATCCTGGATGAGATTGCCTACGAAGCTTTGCGATGCAAGGTAGAAGCTGAATCCACTAGTAAGGTAATTGACTTTTTCTCTACTTTTGTTAATTCATTTGACAAAAGGATACAATCCGAACTAGAAAACATTCTAGAACAACTAGAATCTATTACAAAACAAAAGGATGTTCTCCGTCTAGAAACGGTTGCTGCTGCTGAACTACCATCACGACCATTGACGACTTCTTGCCCTGAAGAATATGGTGTGTTTGGTAGAGACAAGGATATGGAGGCGATATTTGAGAAGTTCCAATCAGATGATAATGCGAGCGATGATGGTATATGTGTTGTTCCCATAGTAGGTATGGGTGGGGTTGGTAAAACAACTCTTGCTCGACTAATATACAATGACAAGAGAGTCAAGGAGAGTTTTGACCTTAATGCCTGGGTTTGCGTTTCAGAAAATTATGATTATTTTAGAATTGCAAAAACTATTTTTGAAGAGGTCACTTCATCTGCTTGTGACATTCAAACTATGAATTTGCTGCAAAATAAAATCAGAGAGAAATTCCAGAAGAAGAAAGTTTTCCTAGTTCTAGACGATGTTTGGAATGAGAACTACGATGATTGGGTTGAGTTACTTAAAGTTTTCAAATGTGGGGCACAGGAGATTAAGATTATTCTTACGACTTGCAGTAAAATAGTTGCATCAAAAGTAGGCACAGTTTCATCTTATATTCTAAATGAATTGTCAATCGAAGAATGTTGGTTGTTATTTGAAAAACATGCATTTAAAAATGGAAGGTCCAGTGAATTTCCAATCCTTGAGGAAATCGGTAGAAAAATTGTCCAAAAGTGTAGAGGTTTGCCTTTAGCTGCAAAAGCACTTGGGGGTTTGCTACGGTTTGAAGAAAATCCAAGAGAGTGGACAAAGATTTTGAAGAGTGATATATGGGATTTACCAAAAGGAAACATTAATATTCTTCCAGCTCTAAGATTGAGCTACCACTATCTCCCACCACATTTGAAACGTTGCTTTGCTTATTGCTCAATCCTTCCAAAGGATTATGAATTTAAAAAGGAAGAATTGGTCCTATTGTGGATGGCAGAAGATTTATTACAACAATATGAAGGAAATGGAATAATGGAAGAAATAGGTGAACAATACTTTGAGGATTTGGTATCTAGATCATTTTTTCAACGATCAAGTAGCAACCAATCATGTTTTGTAATGCATGACTTAGTCAATGACTTGGCAATATTTATAAGTGGAGAGTTTTGTTTCAAGTTAGAGAACAATGAGTCTTGTGTAATCACAAGAAAGACTCGCCATTTGTCATATGTTAGAACTGAAAATGATGTCTCCAAGAAATTTAAGGTGTCTCACAATGCCAAGGATTTGCGAACCTTCCTTGGATTAGATTTGTCACCGTATCGATGGTATCAGAATAGGATATCAACGATGATGATAGATGATTTGTTGTTGAAATTTAAGTGCTTACGAGTGCTATCATTTTCTATCTATATAAACATAAGGGAGTTGCCTAATTCTATTGGTAATTTTAAACATCTACGTTATTTAAATCTCAGTTACACTTCAATTAAATGGTTACCAAATTCTCTATGTACTTTGTATAATTTGCAAACCTTGTTATTGTCGGGTTGTTACTCCCTTATCAAGTTGCCTACTGAGATGTGGAGATTAGTCAACTTGCGCCACTTGGATTTAGTTGGTACAAAATTGAAAGAGATGCCGTTGCATATGGGTAAATTGAGAAATCTTGTGAAATTATCTACTTTTGTTGTGGGCAAACATTCTATGTCCAGTATTAAGGAGTTGGGGGAGCTCCATCATCTTTCTGGAGCATTGTCTATTTTAAACTTGCAAAACGTTCATCATGCTAGAGATGCTAGGGAGGTTAATTTGAAGAATAAGCAGCACTTATCTGAGTTGGTATTTCAATGTGGCTTTGACATTGGAAATTCAGAAAAGGAAAGAGATGTTCTTGAGCAATTGTGTCCTCATTCGAAATTGGAGTCGCTCACCATTGAAGATTACGGTGGTACAAAATTTCCAAATTGGTTAGAAGATTGTTCTTTCTCCAATATGGTGTCTATACGCCTTGCCAATTGTAAGTATTGCTCATCATTGCCTTCGCTTGGGCACCTACCTGTCCTCAAGAAACTCTATATTCAAGGTTTTCATTTTGTATTGCGTGTGGATCGTGAGTTCTATGGGGATGGTTCTTCTACATTTAAGCCTTTTAAATCCCTTGAAGTATTAAGCTTTGAAGACATGCCAGAGTGGCAGGAATGGTTTTTATTTGATGGCGAATATGAAGATGAGGGTGGAGTTTTCTCTACTCTCAAAGAGCTTTGGATATTTGAATGTCCCAAGCTAAGCGGTGGTCTACCCAGTCAGCTTCCCTCTTTAATCAAACTTGTAATTGCAAAATGTCAGCAACTTGTTGCTTCAGTTCCTAGAGCTCCAACTCTCAAGATATTGCGATTAAGGGGTTGTGATAAGGTTGTGTTGAAGGAATTACCACCCAAGTTGGATGAGCTCTCTATTAGTGGAGGTCGCATCTTCTTGCAGTCGTTTGCGGAGCTTATGACGTGTCTTGCTGTCCCCGGAAGTGGCGTACCCACTACATTAAAATCACTTTATATCGGAGGAACATTTCAGATCACAACGGGCCATTACTATCCATCTATTGAAAGTTTGAGTATAGCGGATGACTCTGACTCACTCTGGTCTTTTCCCTTAGAGTCGTACCCAAAACTCAAATCTCTCAGAGTGTATGAAAGTAAAAATCTTGAATCTCTTTTCGTATCAGAGGAATCTTACCGTAATCTTAGCTCTCTCACTGATTTGTATATTTCCTTGTCCCCTAATTTTGTATCATTTTTTAGTGGAGGTATATGCGCCCCTAATTTGACATCGATTTCCATCGAGCGTTGCAACAAGTTAAAGTCATTGCCTGAAAATATGCGCACCCTATTCCCATCCCTTCAGAATTTGACAGTCTTTCAGTGTCTAAAACTGAAATCATTTCCTGAGGGAGGTTTGCCCTTAAATTTAGTATATCTTAAGGTCAGTTACTGCGACAAACTATTTTCCCGGGGATTGCAAGATCTACACTCCCTCAGAGAGATCATTATCTACGGCCATGATTGCAAAGAAGTGGAGTCCTTTCCGGAGGAAGCGTTGCTGCCTCCCACTCTCACAGATATCGATATTTCATCTTTTCCAAAGCTGAAATCACTCAAGGGTTTTCAACATCTCACCTCTCTTAAGAAATTGAATATTGATAGCTGCCCTAAGCTCCAGTACTTTCCAGAAGAGGGCTTTCCTACCACTCTTTCTTCTCTAATTATTGGCGGATGTCCTCTTCTAAAACAACGGTGTGAGAGAGAGAAAGGGGAAGAATTGCCAAAAATTGCCCACATCCCCAACATAGAGATTGACTATGAATTGATCGAATGAGCTATGAGTCAACATGCGCTTCAACCCAGATCAGGTAATTTGTTCTGTAATTAATATAATATTAACTTCCGTCCTCTACTTATTGGGGGGAATGGGCAGAGTAGGGTGGGTGGAGGAAGAAAGTAGTAAGTTAGACAACGTTGGTAAGAATTAAGAAAAATAGCATCTCGAGTTTTAGAAATTCGAGATTCATATTAAAAATCGAGTCTTAAAGACTCGCTTTGCAAGAGTTTTGCCGCTGTAAATGCCACACAAATCTCGAGTTTTAGAAACTCGAGTTCTATGCAAAAAAAATTTTGTGTGATCGCCCCAATAATGGCGTTTTTAAGTCCTATAGTGACGTTTTAAAGCCCTATAGCGGCGTTTTCCTGCAAAAAAATTTTATAAGTGCCCATACCAGGTTCAAGGAGCCCTATAGTGGCGTTTTTAAGCTCTACAGTGACGTTTTAAAGCTCTATAACGGCGTTTCCTGCAAAATTTTTTCATAAGTGTCATACAAGAGCCCTATAGTGGCATTTTTAAGCCCTATAGCGGCGTTTTCCGGAACTCGAGTGTTTAAAACTCGATTTCCACATGGATTTTTTTCCAAATTGGACCCATCCGCTTACAAATCGAGACTTAAAAACTCGAGTTTTATCTTGGATCTCGAGTTTTAGACACTCGAGATGCTAGTTTTCAACATTCTTCCCAAAAATGACAACTAACTAAATTTTTTTATATTTATTGTTAAATGGAAAAAAAATTCCTACTTATTGCTATCACCTAAAATTCCTTTTCAAAGAATTGGTTTTTTAAATAATTTTTAAATTGCAACAAAAAACTCTAGGTCTCTGGAAATTTTAGGAGAGCAAAAATGGAAGTTTCAAATGGCTACATGATTTTTATAAATTATTTGATTTTCATTGTGGGGATGTCAATGTATATACTAAGTTCTTTGCCTATTCTTTTTGCAGTGTCACTAACAAATCCTCCATGCTCCAAGCATCACTTTTGTGCTACCTGGCTGCCAATCCTTTTGCGTTGTACAAACTACTAAATTCTTATTCTGTTTTCAAGTCGCCTGTAGAATGCTCATCCTTCTGTCTTCATCAACATCCAAACTACTACATTTCACCTTTGGACATTTGAAGTGTGGGACACAGACTTTGATGGAATAATTATCCTAGATGGTAAGTTTTTCCAGCATATATATTGTCTTTGATGAATAATAAATTTGTTTTACAAGTACAGAGTACTTTTTGTGATATTGGCAATTGACTTGGGCACAATATTGCAGGTTATTAATCTCAGGTAGACGCTGGGATAGTTTGAAGCTAGTGCTGCTTTAATACCTTCAAACAGTTGCTGAATTTCTTATGCATGAGAATCTTTTGATTGAATGATGCTGGTCAGTACTTCTCATTGCTTTCTCTTATTTCTTTAATTTTTGGAGTGGAAACGATGTGACTTACAAGGGAGGAAAAAAAAAGGATTAAGAAATAGCATGCTAGAAAATCAGTGTAAAGTTTTTTTATTTTTTCAACACCTCACCTCTCGTATAAAGTTGAGAATTTTTGAATGCGATAACCTCCAGTACTTACCAGAAGAGGGCTTTCCCACCTCTCTTGAAACCTTGCATATTAGTTGCTGCCCTAAGCTCCAGTACTTACCAGAAGACCGCTTTCCAACCACTCTTTCTTCTCTAATTATTTTCTGCTGCCCTCTTCTAAAACAACGGTGTGAGAGAGATAAAGGGGAAGAATGGCCAAAAATTGCACACATCCCCAACATAGTGATTGACGATGACTTGATCACATGAGCTATGAGTCAACATGTGCTTAAGCCCAAATCAGGTAATTTGTTCTGCAATTAATATAACATTAACTTCCGTCTTCTACTTATTGCTCAATTTTATAATTGAGTATTTGTTTGTTATCACCTAAAATTCCTTTTCAAAGAATTGGTTTTT